>JAVKPL010004261.1:0-21410 GCA_032173675.1 Gastrolobium villosum
AAAGTAAATTCTCGGGCTTCGCGTGCATATAAAATAATAGAAAATCGGAGTTCGTTTGCCCCTTGAAACATGACCCGTAAGGTACCTGTAAAACTGTTAAAATTCGATATTTAAAGAAACGTTCAAAAACCCTTTTCACAAAGCATTTCCAAAACCGTCACTGCTCACAAAAGAATCAAAACAAAATAGAAGATGATAAAGTCTACAGTCATCCAAGAGTACCGAAATATAAAGCATTACAGTCATCCAACAATCAAACAGTAACAGCAAAAACCCATGCATCAGCAAGCAACAGCAACTTCACTTCTTCAAAAGCTTTTACGTCCTCCTGCCATTTTGGAAAATAGCAGCCCCGAAGGGGTGAGAAAAATCCCAGTAGTGTGGCAACAAAACCAGTAATATAACAGTATTAACTAGGCACAAAATCATAACAGTTACTTCAACATATCCTTGTTCCTTTTTCCTTTTTCTTTTTCATCATATTCATATATATAGCGCATATAACGCCTTTCCTTTTCATCATAATCATATATTGCGTATATAACGCCTTTCCTTTGCGCTTTTAGCACCGTCGTGCGCGCACTTCACAGTGGAATCAAATATCCCTTGGCACCTGAGCTCCATGTGGATTCCATCTGTGGGCCTATGCGGACTGATGCCAAGTGTCCCATACCCCGGTACCTTGGGGATGCCTATATGATGCTTGCTCAAACACATGGTCCTGTACATAACTATTCAAAAACAAGGCCTATATGATCATGATATATGCATGTCATGCTATGCTTTCACACACAAAGCGTAAAAATGCGGTATGAATGTAAGGTGCATGCTTATATACCTTTCATATACGTTATGCTGCCACATAACGTCTTTACCTCATAATCATATAGCTATCACGGCACATTTTTGGCAGTTTCCTTTCATCATAATGGAACATAATATTTTTACGGCATATGGAGCATCATGTCACAATTTTATACCAGTAGTCAATAGTCACATTAGGCAATATCGCCTGACACTTACCTCGTGTCTTTAACATTCTTTGTCAAACATCAACAAGCCACATATCAATTAATCATTCCAATGAGCTAGGATCTTGTGCACCTAATCAAATAGATACATATACATATCCAATCAGAATTTATCTCATAGCACCATATACATCACATAGAGTTCCCTGATGTTAGGAGTCTTTGCACCTAATCAACCAGTTACCCAAAACTGCATTTTATTATTTATACATCAAATGTTCTTTTTATGCAGTCAAAGTTTTAACTGAGATTCCAAGCTTCATATACTAAATTAATTCCTTACTTGATCGCTTTAATTCTTTTCTCCCATTGTTGATTAAGCATTGTAACTTAATTCCCTTATACATGTACCCTGGTTTTTATGACCATCCACTAGAGGCCACTACTTTATCATGTCTATACATTCCTATACGATTTAGGGGTCATAAAAAGGCAAAATCCAATCTGTCTACATAGGCTAAGGTACATGCACAGTTTGGTGCCAACCAGATTTAGTCCTTCCAATTGCTTATTATTTCTCTGCCTAGATTTTATCCTAACATTCGTTAACCAGTGACAAAATTTCCAAGGGAACCTACACATGCAGGTTTGGTTTAAGGCTAGTAACTAGATGCATAAAGTCCATTCATCAACAAGACCTTTTATCTCAAGTTCAAGAATGTGTTATAGGGTCTTAACCTGCTGTCTACGAAATTATCAGTACAAACAAGATAAAATTCCTTAGTCCAATTCTTTAGTTGTTAACACACAGAAAGTTTCCCAAAGTCCATCATATAAACCGATTCGATCTATCGACCCCAAACAAGCGATTATAATCTTTTCTGTAGCAAACCCCCACCAACAACACTTAAGCATAAGGGATTAGCCTAATGACATGATAATTTGATTATTAGAGCACACGCAAAGCCTATTCTATTTTCTTAATCCAAGGACAACTCCGAAATTCATAGTGATTCATGTTCCAAGCTGGTAAAACAGTTTTCAGATTTTCATGCATTAAAATGACAGCTACACAAGTGAACAGAAATAGGTAGGCATGACAAAGGGAGTAAACTTCTTCCTACATCCTCAAGGATGTCGAGACAGGGATGGTGCAAGGGTTTCTAAGGATTGTCTTACCTCTTCTTCTCTCTGCAGACACATACAGGAGTCTTATCTACTCTCCAAGAACTGATTGGTCACAAGCAAGGGAGGTAGATATCCGATGAGACATGATCAAGGACGTGCAAAAAGGAGAGGAGTTAAGATCAAAGCTGACTTATTAGGCAGAAACATGGAAAGGAAAAACAACACCTCACCTCCTTCATGGGTCCACAAGGTCAGGTTTGGCTGCATTCCATGAGGAGATGTCCCAAAGAAAACTTCTTCTACTAGATGGTGGCTGTATGTGTAAGGAAATGGAAGCTACTCCTCCTTGTGGTTCAGCCGAGAGTGCCATTGGAAGAGGATGGAAGACGTTGCTATGACTCCTCACTGCAGCACCGTGACTTAGGCAGAATAAGCAAGGAGAGGGACTAGCAACCAAGGCTGCTGGTGTTCGGCCTAACTCAAGGTGAAGAGGAAGTGAAGGAAAGAACTTCCAACCTTGGGTTCCTACTCTAAATGATGTACGGTTGGTGGATGGTACAAGGCTACAAGGAAAAGATGAAGGATGGACTCATGTAGTTTCCCCTGGGCTGCTGTCATACAACGCATCATGCAGGGAAAGGGATGAAAACTTGAATGGTTGAACACTTGCAAGGTAAGTCACGGTTAGAGGCTTTGGGAGGAGAAGGAACATGCCTCTTTTCTAGATGATGCTTGTGGGATTTCATGACTTGAGGGGGTATAAATAGGGCTGAGTTTGATCAAGTAAATGGAAGTAATAAGTGTTGCATGGTGATACAATGATTCCAACGCATGTGCAGGGAAAAGGGTGATATCATGATCTGAATCAAAGTGGCAGCAAGCTTGGACCAAGTTTCCCTAAGACCATGCGCACATGAGAGGGGTAAGGATGGCTTAAGATGAACACTTGACATGTCTTGGCCAATGGGGATCATCTATGCAGATTTCAATATGCAGCCACACAAGATAGGTTGCTGCTCCAAGTGACCAAGAAGAGATGGTGTGAGGGAAGTTTGCTTTAAGTGTAGAAGGGCGCGCCTATGATGAATAAAGAAGGGATCCCAAACTGATTTGAAGGTGCAGTGTGAAGAGACAAGAGGGCATGATAGCTATTGTCCTAGGTAGGTGTTAGAGTGGTGAGGCTTCAATGAGACAAAGTGGCAGTCTGCACAAATTGTCCTCACTCCAACGGTTGAGTGAAGAGCAAGGGAGGGCTGTCATGCAGTCCTCAAAGCCACAAAAAGCCAGCACTTGCATCTCCCTATGCGCACATGTGACAGTCCTCAAAGCCACAAAAAGCCAGCACTTGCATCTCCCTATGCGCACATGTGACAAGCTAAAGAGGTAAGGCTTGCCATGTGATGAAAGCTACTACTCCTCAAAGCAAAGTCAGAAATCTGCACCATTTCTCTGCGCATAGGAGACCGTGAAGGGGTGCCAAGACAAGGCATGACAAGGCTGATGACTTTGGCAAGAAAGGGCAGGTTTCTTCCTTGAGCTAAGCGCACCTAGGGAGGTAGAAAGGGACAGAAGATGGCAGTCATGTTGGCAGTCATGTAAAGTCATGAGGAGCTAGAAGCAATCAAGCAAAGGAGAGGGGGAGTAGGGTGCGCACAATGCAGAAAAAAAACAGGCTGTGCATAGGCTGAAATGTGCAGCCTAGGAGGGGTTAAGTTGCAGCAAAAAGCAAGTCAAATTTGTTCCAATTGCTACCCATTATGCGCACAAGGAAAGAGGTGAGGAGGTAGTGTGATTTGAGGTTGTCTTATGACACAAGCCACCAGCTTGTACACTCCCCAAAGCTGCGCAAGAAACAAGGAAATAAAGGGTGACTTACTTGCTTGCCAACCGAACTTCCAGCCAAAAGGTGCAGATTTTGGGGTTCCTAAAATAAGTCTATGGTAAACAAGGGTTGAGTAAGGCCCTATGCGCACAAGGTGGGAAAGCTTTGATGGTGATGGATCATGCAGCACCTTTTCCTTACACAATGCAGCAAGGAGGCGTGAAAAGCAAGGCAAAGGACATCAACCAAGAACCATGGACAACTCATGCGCATTGGGTTGAGGGCTTAGATGGTGATAGGTGAGGGAAGCTTGGTCAAATATGCAGGATCTCCTTTCCTTTCACATGCTGCAGCGTTTTGTACAAGGTTGCAAGCAACAAAGTGCCCTCTTCCCTATGCACCAATGCGCATGAAGAGATAAAGGGTGCCATGTGAAGGAAGAGCCTAGGGTGGATACATATGGAAGGAAACACACTCAAGGCTCCCAAAGTTGATGCAAGGTGGCGGTCAAGGAAAGAAAGTGCAAGCTGAGTTTTATTAAGACACAACACACACAAAAGTAGGGCTGTGTGCAGCCAAAAAAACGCAAGAGAGAAGGTTAAAGGTGAAGGAATATAGGGTTGCTTAAGGTCAAAGGTTCTAAGGCCTAAGTCTAACATAAAAGGGTTCATACAAGTCCAATTGTTTCCTTATTTAGGAATTAATCCAAACCTCCTAACTTTTATGCACCTCTAATTATTTACTAAAGATTTGCTCCTTACTTAAATTAATGGCATACTTTTAGATGAGTACTCATATAATTCTAAATAACACTACGCCAATTCTATGGAAAACTATGTATTTCAAAGACAAGACAACCACTTCATACACTTTCGAATTCCTAGCATGCTTTACCCCTAAATGCAAGTTATGTAATTTCCTAATCATGCGGGATGTTACAGGAAGGGATCTTTTCACTTAGAGTAATATTTATAAGTCTTACTCTTCATCTCAGTCATTGATTTCCGTCCATCTAACGGTTATTATTTATTTGAAATTAATGATTAATTAATTGGTATAGATAACTGTTAGATGGACGGAAATCAATGGTTGAGATGAGGAGTAAGACTTATAAGTCTTACTCTAGAGTCAAAAAATCTCTCCCCTAATAAGAAATTACGATCAAGATATTAATAAATATTACCACTTTATCCCCATTTTTAAACTATTTAAAATTCTTAACCTTTAATCAAAGCTATATACCAATTTGCTCTTGCTTGACCGTTGACTAAACCAAATACTCAAGTATATGAGTCACGTACTCAAGTAAATTTCGAGCTGCTGAGTTACTCAATTACTCGACGCACAAAAGCCCTATATCAGTGGGTTTCAACCTCATTTTAATTATACTCATTTTTATCCCCAAACCCCACTTGTTTCTCATCTTTATCCCAACCCATCAAATTGACTTTCATCCCATCATCCTTAAACTTTTAACCTTATCAATCATTGTCATTAGATATTACAAATTTTGTTCAAAAATCATAACTCAATCCAAACCCTAATCCTAATTTCAGGTAAAAGATGAGTTCAAGTTCCAACACTTATGTAGCAATTGTCTAGAAGGCATATTTATGCTGAAGTTGATTCTAGTCAGTCGTCTTCTTTACCCATGCATACGAGCACTTAACAGTATTTGGTCAAGAAGATAGATTTGTCGGCACATCTGCACCTCCATGAATGTTAAATAAGATAACATCAGGGGAGAAAGAAAATGAGGAGGATGAGGACGTGGGCAATTATGAGGAGGGAGAACCTGAAAGTGTTATTCCACATGGTGATTTATCAGATATTGATGTGGAGGGTGATTTTGATGCGGACAAGAACCCAATGAACATGAGTTCTCCTTCTTTGTCATTACTTCATGTTACCCCAGTTAATGGTCATTAGTTAGTAAATTCCTTTTTTTATTTAACATGTCACAATTAACTTGTTAATGCATCTAAAAAAATATCATGGTTTAGGTGTAGTGTCAGAGACTGTGCCATTCGTGAATGATAACCAGCATTATACATACATTATGGGGGGCCCACTGAAGAGATGATGTATGATGATGATGAGTTGCACGGTGCCTGGCAATTAGGGGGTCCATTATTTGTATAACAGGAGTTCGAGATCAAGTCTAAAATGCAATATGCCATAAAATTGTTTTATATGAAGATTCACTGTACAATCATAGTTGCAAAAAATGATGAGCACAGGTTTGTGACGAGATGTCGAAACCATGCTGATGGATGTCCTTGGTATGTGCAGGAAATCATGCCCAAGATTGGAAATAAATGGGTGATCCGTAAGTAGGTGAAGATCACACCTGCTTGAGCCAGACTCTTTCCCATAATCATAGACAGATGGACTCAGAGTTTATATGTTTAGCCATTTTAGGTATGTCTTGTATGGTTTACAATTACATTATCACCCAAAAAAAAAACAATTACATTATCATGTTTATGTTCTTTATTTAGCGAGGAATGTTGACGTAAGTATTGATTCTTATAACAATCCTAAATCTCAATATATGTTAAATAGAGGTTTAAGTGAGTCAGTGTGTGAATTTTGTGATTGTTAAGGAAATTCTAACAGTTGAATCATGAAACTATCATGATAATGTATATGAGGACAAAATTCATGCCTAACTATTCCCATAAACCCACTTAGCTAATTTCACACTTTTGTGTTTTCTACACATCCGAACATAGTTTGGTCTCTAAATTTCTGCGGACGTACAGTAAAAATTCAGTCCCTCATATCTTTCTATCTTTCTTTCTTACTTAATTACCTTTCTAGAAAGCTATCACACGCTTGGTTCCGAGCTCGTTTGCTCCGGTTATCGTCGTTTGAAGTTGGACAAGCAAAACTGCCAACCAACCCCAAAACAGCTCCAAACATCCCTCACTCCTTGAACTGCACCTAATCCACTCATCCATTTGTTCTCAAATTTTTATACCATAAACTAGACACCTCAATCTTAGATTTGATATATCATACACTTAATTTGACTAAGAAACGATGCGGGAATAAATTTCCCAAAACGATCCAACACAGCTCCCAAGTGCAGGGCAAAACAGGGTAGCAGCATTCCATGGCCTCCACAGGGCTGCGCACAACTCTAAATATTCTAAGATTTTGATACAATGCAGGGGACATCTCAAGCTCCAAAATGGCGTATGGCACGTCCCTATCGGACCTCTATGGAGGGAGATATGCTCTCCCGAAGTTCACCTAAAATCTGCCAATTCTATAGAAATTTCGCTAGAGTTTCCTTTGTTTTTCCTAAAATCCCCAAATTTACATAAGCTCAATCTAACCTCAAATGTGCCTAATAATCCAATGGGTGGAACACACAAGGACCAGCAATGCCTTGGGGCTCTTATAACCCAACACAGTTCATATTCATTTCACAACACAACTTACTTTAAATCCTTAAATGGTTTCAATCACCAACTTCAATTTCATGCATATTTTCATCATACAAGTAATCATAAACTTAAAATAGGCCTAAAGCTCTTACATCATAATACATCATGCATCCATTGTATAATTATAGCATTTAACTTGCATGTTACAACCTACAACTTTAAATTAAAATCCCGCCACTCTTGTGCCACTGCTACCTCCTGAAATAAAGTCCCCTAGATGGGGTGAGATATACGAATATATCTCAGTAACCCAGAGATTCTGGAGAAAACTCTGCCCAATGGTTCACTTTGATGCATACAAATAATATAAAACAACATTACTTAAAACGGGATAAAGCAAGGGATTTAGAGAAAATGAGGATTATCGGAATACAAACTACGACTAATCGGGCTGGTAGCTACCATACCACACAACGTCATCGGCATATAAGCCTACGGCTATCATCCAAGGCGTGTTCCTAGAACCACAACCAAGGTACCCCTCCCATCCACAACACCTGAGACTTCCTAGTGTGCTCCTATCCGGATTACACACCACGACCCTTAGTCAATTGGAACTCCCTCTCGGAGACCTATCCAGTGGAATTCCGGAACTTGCCCGAAGGCTAACTATCCACTGCCAGAGATCTGGTACATAAGTACCCTCATAAATGCTACATGCATGCTCATGCTGTTCTACACTACTCATACACATTTCCTACCATCACCCTCAACGGGTGTGGTGGAACACATAAGGGGAACAAGCCCCAGTACCAAGAGGTTACCTTATATATTATTCCACTTAGCTCCGCAGCAGCTTATTCCTCAAACTTGGTACACAATAGAATGCCTACACAGAGGACATTCCCAATCACTTAAACTCAAACAATACATGCTAATTCACAATTAAACATGCATTGATCCAATCACTTACCTCAATCCACTTGGTCCAGGACCAAGACAATCCACTGATTCACTTTTCGGGGTTCAAGTCAACGTACGGCAACCTATGCAAACATATACAGCCATCAGTATACGTCAAATTTCGCAAAACGCGAAAAGCACAAAATCCTCCCCATCCTACTTGATGGTTCAGCCAACTTAGTGTTAATTAGAGATTTATTTTTCTAAATTTTCTTTCTCATTTTATTATACTTCCATAGGTTGCCAAAAGGCTAGTTCAATCGCCGTTTCTCCTTTTTACGTCTTTTACGCATCGTTTTACTAAATATTTCCGTCTAGGTTCTTTTATGCCAAATGACACCACTTATTATTTTTCATTGGTTCTTCCACTTTACAACCACAACACAACCCATCTAACTACCATTTAATACATTTTACATCATTCCTACAATGTCCACATCAAACCCTTAAAATTCCCTCAATGGCCGAATTGCTCCCTACGCAATCCAAAGGGATTTCATCCAATTTTAACACTCTACATCTCATACAATTCCATTATACCCACATACAATCATACAACAACTCACCAATCTAATCCCAACACATTTTCAACTTCCAAAATCATAACACCTCAAATTTTCTCTAAGTTAAAAATCCACATTTTTTTATACCAAAAAAAAATCCATATTTTTTCTCAATAATTTTTATTGCATTTCTAGCTTTAATACATCATTCTAAGGCATTATCATCTAATACACATTTTCCAATTGAGCTCTCTAACATCACACATCAACCATGTAAGGTTTAGGTCTCAAAATTAAATCATCACATTCAACCAATTAAAATGCAAGAACACTCACCCAAATGGTAGGTACAAGACTCCTCCTAAGCACACTCCACCATTGGAGCATTTAAAAGCTCCAAGAACTCAACTTTCTCCAAAATTTCGGATATGAGTTTGGTTCAGATCTCCCCAAATACGCGGTTTCAAGGCTCAATAGTGGTACCAATGTGTTTAGAAGGTGTTTTCCATCACGATTCAAGACAAAAATCGTTGGATTCGGTGGAGAAATGTCTAAGTTATGGCCAAAGAAAATTTTGCACAATGAAGGGAGGAAATGGGGCTGTTGAGCGCGCATGGAGAGAGAGGAAGAAGTGGGGAGATGATGAATAGTAAGGAAGTGAGGTGGCTTAAGTGACTTTTAAGTGGGGTGGGTCCCACTAAACGTCTGAAAATTTAAAACTTATTTAGAAACTCTAATTTTTAGCATTAACTAATCTCCTTTAATTATACTTTATCAGATGAATATGGAGTTTTCCGGTCGTTCGGAGAAAACACTGTTTTAAGCTATTGCGCGCGCCGTTGGCACGCTTCCCCAAACTGACTTAATTCCATCAAAATTTATCAAAAATCATATTTCCTAACTCTATAAACCATTTATAACTCATATTTGAGACCTAGAGCTCAAAAATCGATTGGTACGTTTTACGGTGCAATCATACCGCGGTATTTTTACCCGCGAAAAACACTATTCACTGATTTTTCTGAAACTTGCCTATCCACTCAATTTTTTGTTCTGAATCCATTTTCAGGCTTATTTTTATCATCTGAGACCTTCTGCTCAATTTTTATCTTCCTAGGGTTGTGTGTTGGCTAATTACCGTTTTGCCCTTTCTTTGTATTTTGGCCTAATCTTCATGATTTTCACTAGTTCTTCACTTAATTGCTCACTTAATATTTTAATACTTAATTTAAAATTGTGAGGTGTTATAGTTAAAGTGTGATAAAAATATCTAAGTTAAAAGGTGAAAAAGTAATAAAAACTAAACCTTTAAGCCTTTTAATTTCAATCCACTTGTCATCTTTCCTTTCTTTCTTCAAGATACACAAAATATCTTCTCCTTCTTCTTCTCCATGACTGCAACATCCATGGTCGAAGAGAGTTTGAGGGAACTTGATTTTTAGCCATTATTTAAAGAAAGTTTAAACATGAAAAAGATTCATTGTGAGCTTGTGAGCAAAACACCTAAAACCATACATCTTCTAGCCTTGTTTTGAGTGAGATATCTTCTCCTAAAGGTTGGATGAGTTTTGAATTGATTTTTATGTTGGAAAAGTTTAAGGTTATGTAAAGGAAGCTATACAAGGTATTGATGACAACTTTGTTGATTGGATGATGATTTGTGAACATTTGTGTTCTTATGTTCAACATGAATTTCTATGTATGTTGATGATGAATTTTGAAATGGTTTCATCTTGGAAATTGATTGATTAATCATGTAAATCAAAGATAACATCTTGAATTCTTGAAAAATTGCAAGGAAGAAACCTAACCTTAACTTCACGATTAGGCCATGAATAGGGTTTGATATGGTTTGATGATGTGTACACGTTGGTTGATGTGGTGTGACGTTTAATTGATGATTGTATGTTTAATTAATGGTTTATATGTCAAGAAAAATGCATGCAAATTATTGATTCTTCAAGTTGTAATTTTGACTATGCATGCTAGGTGTATGATAATGATGTGCTGATATATGAATGATGATAGAATTGGGATTTTGTGATGATTTGTTAATGAATTGTGTGATGAAATACAATGAATTCCTAAGCTTTTAACTATGCCTTCAATTTGACCAAACCTAGTTAATTTATAGTTTGTATATAAAATGATTAATTTAGTGTTTTTAGCATGGATTCAATATGTACTTGATTGTTTGATGTCATTGTATTAAGGTTTGAATGCATAAAAATCATGGAAATGAATTATGTATGATTCGGCCATTTGGAGTTAAAATGGTATCCATGTTGTTTAATTCATTTTGAATGGTGTTATGTGTATTTGGTGTATAATAAAGTGTAATTGAATGATTGATTTAAGTGTTTGAACTTGTGAAAATGAATTGATACTTAAAGAATCAATAAAGTAATGATTTTGCATAAAAGGATTAAGTATATGTTTTGATGCATGATGGATTGTTAAGTGGAATGTTGATTGTTGTGGTGAATGCATGAAAATGTGTTGAAATAGACAAGGTAGGGTTCGGCCATGTTGAGTTAATATGGTTGGAACTGAAGTAAATTAATAACTAAACCCTAGAAACCTGAATGAAGAGTGTTTAAGTAAATTTGAATGCTTAAGTCTCTAATTGATGGTGTTTGAATATAGGTTTAACCTAATGTCAAGAATAAGGGTTTAGGTCTGACTTGTGGTATGGGCATGAATTGTCAAGAATGAAATGTCAAATTGATAAGATAAAAGTCTTGTGATACAATTGGATGTGTGAAAGTCAAATCTGATAAATATTCGGATAACAGGTGTGAATTAGGATACAATGACTTCAGGTTGTTTCATAAAATATTTTCCTCTTACCATGTAGAATAGTATCCTTAACACCCAAATGCTCCTATTCCAAATCAAACATGGCAATAATAATAGACAAAATAAATCTAATACATGCATGCTTAGCTATCGAAGAAAAGATATCATGATAGTTAACTCTTTCTACTTGCGAGAAGCCCTTCACTATGACTCACGCCTTATATCTAGCCTTTTTAATACTGAGGATAACATTTTTTCTCTCTTGAAAATCCACTTGCGGCCAATTACCCTTTTATTTCGAGAATGCCTCACAAGAATCCATGTCCAGTTCATTTCTCATGAAAACTGTTGAGTATTCAAGTGTGATAAGTCTCACATTGGTTGGTAACGGGCTAAGTGAAGAGTATATAAGTGGAAGGACCCATGAACCCAATGCCTTAAGATTTTGGGTTGAGATGTGGTGTCGGACCAACGTGCTACGGTTGGGCTAGTTTAGCCCATTGGTGGTGGTCCCCTGACATGGGCTTCCCCTGGACTCGCCTGACAATCGTATCAAAGCTGGGTTGGGCTCGAGCTAGCCTGATGATTAGCTAGGAGGCGGGTTGAGTACTTGGGCCCTGGGATACTCGGTTGAGGGGGAGCATATCAATGTTGGATTTCACACTTAAGGGGGAGATTGTTGAGTATTCAAGTGTTATGAGTCTCACATTGGTTTGTAATTGGCTAAGTGAAAAGTATATAAGTGGAAGGACCCATGAACCCAATGCCTTAAGGTTTTGGGTTGAGATATGTTGTCAGACTCACTTGCGATGATTGGGCTAGCTTAGCCATTGGTGGTGATCCCCTGCCATGGCTTCCCCTGGACCCGCCAGACAAAAACATCTCCTCCTTTGTTTCTATTTTCCACTAATGTCGAGAACTCATCTCCATTGTTTTCTTGTAATTTGATTAGGTCCTCCTATTCCATAACATGCCAAACCTATAAAGTGAAAGCAATTGTTCCAATTATGGGCCACATGACTTTCAAAAAGGAGATGATAAGACAATTCAAATATGCTAGAAGTCTGCCTTAAACTCTCAAACTCCCTAGCCCGAATATGAAGTATTATAAAAAATAATAATTTAAACCAAGCAGTTCTAACTTGTCCCTCAAAACAATTGTTTAAATAAATAAATAACCTTACAACTTTTTCTTCTAAAGCTATTGTATATCAAAATATTTAATGCAAAATAATCATAGAATTACCAAGCATATAATATGAGATACATATTCACATTACCTTATTGCTTAAATAAAATGACCAATTTAAATAAATAACGACTAAATAAATTCAATACTTTTTATTTAAATAAAGCAATTTAACTAAATATCATTATAATTATTTATATTGCACAACTATATAAGATAAATAAGAATTAATTAACAATAGTTATAACAAAATATAATATTTTGGACTTAAAAAATTCTTATTATCTACTAATAGATGTCATCAAGCCAAAATGTTATGTGTATCTCTCTCTTGATGGATATTAGATTGGCGATCAGACCCTATTAAAATTTATGAAACTTATCACAAAGAGAAAAACATAAAATTTTCACATGACAAACATGAGAGGATCGTTCCTAAAAAAATACATTGCAATAGTTGCACTTTTAGATGAGTAAATGGTTCAAGCCTTAAGACACAAATAATGGGAAGGATCCTATTATATCACTCTATGCATTAGTCTTACAATCAAATATTGTGATATGCACTTCAAAACCTAAAAAATAATTTGAAATTAAATTGTAATTACTCTTATTGCATGCATATAGAATGGTGATTATGAAACCCAAGCACTTGGTCTTGTGGTTTAGTAAATTTTACTCAATCTTTATTTTGATTATTAAGTTTGAATCTTGAACATTAATTTGCTTAAATACATAGTTAATATGATTGTGAATCATTAACTTTGCCTAGTGAGAAATTTAATCTCTATTAATGCGAAAAGAAAAAAGCATGAACCAATACTTATAAAAAATATGTGCTTGTTATCAAAATAAAAAAATATGTGCTTGTTATAAAAAATATATATATATATATATATATATATATATATATATATATATATATGTGCTTCGTAATCACATGCCTTCTACTGCGTGCGTATAGAATAGTTATTACAGAACTCAAGAACATAGCCTATGAGCATTTTCATAATCCACCTCAAATGTTAAACCATCTCCCACGAGCATTGATTTTCTTAAATCAATAATGAATACAAGTGTGTTCAGAAGATTTTTTTGACATGGATTAGTCTCTCAATTAAAGTTGACCTATACATAGCCTTACCATTATAGATGTAAATGAGTTAGGTTAGGCTTTGGTTTTAAAAAGTTAGGATCTAACCCCCAAGGGTAGCTCAGTTGGCAACTGAGCTCCCAAGGGTTTGCTTGAATCAGGGGTTCAAACCCTGCCTCAAGCAAATTCTTGAAAAATCTTTGGGGTCAGAGAAGGAAAGTGTCTCCTTATCGGTTGGGGCTAGCCTTCCAATGAGGGGCTCGCCTACAGGGCTGTACCCCGAGGGCAAGGTGACTGGAGGAGGTTGAATGGGGATACCTCCTAATTATACCAAAAAAAAAAAGTTAGGATTTACTTGACTAATTTATGTAGGCTGAACTATAGGTTTTTCTTGGCCTATTAAACTATTTAAGTTTATGAAGCCTTCTAGATCGATCAAGAATTAGAGAAAAAAAAATAAAATTAAAACAATATTATTTTATTATTAAAAAAATATTTTATTTTATCTAAAATAAATAATACATATAGGTCTGCTTACACGTTTATAGATCACACATTTAAAAGTAGGCTTATGGTTTATTTTTTAAATATAAGATTTTTTTTCGCTTGATCCTGTTCTATTTTTTTCTAAACATACTAGGCCTAATGTAGGCCAGACAACTGGTCCATAATAAGCCGCGTGATATATTTATATCCCTAATTATTGTAATATTAAAAAAAAAATTATTACCATATTTCGCTATACTTTTATAAAACTGAAAGAGCCCCAACATGGTAACCTGTTTATATAACAGGACTCAAACCTTATGAATTCACACCAACTCTCATTCTACTTTCTCTACTCTCTAGCATATGTATTATGCAACTCTTTCTCGGTATATGGTTTGAGAATAACAGTCTCAAAACTCTTGCAATATCTTTTATTATTAAATATTCATTTTTTTTAATAATTTAATTGTTTGTCATATGTTACTCGGTTTTGTTTGACAATTTATGACCAAGATAGGACCATTTTTCCCCAGCCATGGCCAACCAAACTCCAACTATTGATACCATTAATGAACCTGATGATGACTCTAAGTTGATAACCAAACTCACAAGGCAGATTGAATACCTAGAGGTGTGTAGCTTCCTTAAACCATTGGTTTATTTATTGTTATAATTTCCCAAAACATAACCCAACCCCAACTTAACCATTTTTTAAATATTTCTAGTTAAAGTATGTGTAAAATATATTCTCACTCTGTATATAAATTTTTAACAGACGTGTGCTTTATTTTTTTTAACTAGGGGGAAGTTTCAGCTATCAAGTCTCAACTTCTTCACTGTGAATCTGAATACAAAATACTAATTGAAGAGAATGCAAAGATGAAAGCTTCTTGGGACGCTGCTATTAAACTCAAAGCTGAAAATGATGGTAAGTAGAAGCATGTAATAAAGTGAATCATGCACATTATGGGAAACATTTAGTGCAACCATTTTATATTGCAAAGTTTACAAAAAAAATTAGGCAACTAATTTCAAATGTTCGATTGTGGTTTCAGCTGAGATTCCGACCCTGATTCAAGAGATACATAGGCTTAAGAACAAAATGTGCTATTGATTAGCACAACCAAAGGAAGACAACACACATGGAGTTAAACATATGAAAAAAAAATGTTTTATTTATTTATTTATGTAATAAGTGTTCCCTAGGATTAGGTACATGCTTAACATTGTATCTAGCCAGATATGGCAATATATATCAATAAAACTCTTATTTTGAACCATATATATATATATATATATATATATATATATATATATATATATATATATTGATAAAAATGGAGGGACTAGCCCAAGAAAACTACAATGTCAACTGCTGTAAAGAAACAGAAGCATGTTCTACCAACAATCTTAAACTAAAATGCTTCCAAATAGAAGTTAAACTAGTAGGAGGAGAGTGAAACACCCTCATCTCTTCACCATTGTGACTAAGACCAAGTTTAGCTAAAATATCAGCAACTTCATTCTGTTCTCTAGGAAAGAAATCAACATGAACCTGACCAAACCCACCCGCAACAAATTTGATCCTACCAATCAACTCAGACAAACCGCAAGCAACAGGTTCAGCCTCAAAACACAAGATGGCTTCCTTATTATCACACCCAATCCACACCTTGTCTACAGCTAGCCTTTCTGCAAGCGGAAGACCATGGAAAATCCCCCTGAGCTCAACTTCCAAGGGAGAGCAAGAACCTATATACTGAGAAAACCCACCCAACCAGTCACCTTTCGGTGAGCAAACCACCCCACCACAAGCACCAATCCCCGACGAAAAACCAACCGCGCCATCCACAAAAATCACAGCATCATATAGCCCTCCTACATGAACATCTCCCCTTGAAAAAGACACAGACTCCGAACCTGCAAATAGAAAATCAGAACCACCAGTCCTCCTCATACCATCCAGATACAGCAAAATTATACGAATAGGATCCAGAGGTCTAGAAAAGGAATCATCATGAACTATGGAATTTCTCCACTGCCATAAGTACCAACATGTAACGAAAAAAATTTCCTTCCAAGAGTTCCATAACAGGGAAGAGAAGGATTTAAGGAGATTGGTATTAAACCAATCTCTAGCATCTGAAGACAGAAAAGTAGCAAGGATAATCCCACCAAACCACCTCTCCCAAATAGATTTAGCCACTTTGCAATCCCTAAGGATATGCAGAACTGTTTCCTGCTCCAAACCACAACAAGAACAGATAGCATCCCCATTACCCCAATGGCATGTAACACTCCTGACTGGCAGTCTATCAAGACAAGCTAACCACATAAAAACCGCAATCCTAAAAGGACCCCTCCACTTCCAAATGGCTGGCCAAATTTTATCTCTAATCGAGCTGCAGCCAATTAAAGAGATGTAAGCATTTTTAACAATAGACTTACCAGGGTTAAATACCTTCCAATTTAACCAATCCGCTGAGTTGCCTGGCTTAGGGGGATTGATACCGCACAACCTGTTGCAAGTAGGAGTATCCAAAAACTTAATCAAATAATCCCAATTCCAGTCATCTGTATTAGTATCCACAACATCCCAAACCTTGAGATCCATATCAGCCAAAGGAGGCTTAATGGAGGCCAAATCAAACAAAGTGCTCTACCATCCTCCCCAACAATCATCCCAGAACCTCGCAGATTTACCATCCATAATAACCCACTCCAACTGACAGTAAATCTTGGAATGGGCTGAGCAAATACTCTTCCATAAAGAAGAGCATTCGATTTAGCAATAAGATTCCTGTTGGGATTTTGCTTTCTCCCATACTTACCAAGCAACACCCGAACCCACAGACTGCCCTGCCCTGTTATAAGCTTCCATGCCAGCTTCTGGACGAAGGCCTCATTCTGAATTTTCAAGTTAATGATGCCTAAACCACCACACTCCTTAGGTTGACACATAGTCTCCCATGAAACATAATGGGCTCTTCTTTTATTTTCATGATCACCCCAAATAAAATTCCTTTGCACTCTTTCAATGTCCTGACAAACATGAATGGGAATGGAATTATTCTGCATATCAAAACTAGGTATGGCAGAAATCACACTTTTAGCTAGAGTGATTCTGCCTGCCATAGAAAGGCACTTAGACTTCCAACCTTGCAGCTTGTTATTAACCCGAGAGATAACCTCATAATAGTGATCCCTCCTGATTCTCCCATGCCTCATTTTAGACCCCAGATACCTGCCCAGATTATCCACCTTCTTGAAACCACTCGCATCTGAAATGGCCCTCCTAACATCCTGGGGAGTGTTCTTAGAGAAGTAAATACATGACTTCTCTATACTTATGCTCTGGCCAGACATTTTAGAAAATTTATCCAGACACATGGTGATACAACTGAGCTGGCTTAAAGAGGCCTCAGCAAAGATTAAAATGTCATCAGCAAACATAATATGAGATAAATGAGGACCATACTTCCCTACTTTAATTGGCAGCCAGTTACCACCCTCCACCTCATCAAGGATTAAGTGAGAAAGTTTCTCCATACATAGGACAAATAGGTAAGGGGATAGAGGATCCCCTTGTCTGATCCCCCTTTGATAGTGAAAGCTGGGAGTTCTAGCACCATTGCAAAGAACTTCCAATACAGGACTAGTGACACACCCCATCACAGCTTCAATTAGATCACTAGGAAACTTCACATCTACAAGAACAGATCTGATGAATTTCCAACTTAACTTATCATAAGCTTTTTCTAAATCTATTTTAATAGATAAGAAGTGCTTCTTTCCTTTCATTCTATGCATAGAATGGATGAGCTCCTGAACAATAATGATATTGTCCTGGATATTCCTCTTAGGAACAAAACTAGCTTGATTAGGGGAAATTAGCTCCATAAGCAGAGGCTTAATCTTGTTGGCCAGAATCTTACTCAGCCCTTTGTAGATAGTATTGCACAGAGCAATAGGTCTAAACTGCTTCAACAAATAAGGTCTCTCAACTTTGGGGATCAGCACAATCAAGGTATGATTCACCTTGCCAATCTGATTCGGATTTTGAAAGAGAAATTGCATGCTGCTGAAGACTTGGGCATGTAAGAGGTCCCAATTCCTTTGATAAAACAAGGCAGGAAAACCATCCTCATCAGGAGCCTTTAAAGCTGCCATTTGAAAAAAGGCCCTCTTTACATCCTCATGAGAAATGTCTATACCCAGATTAATCAACTGCCCCTCCCTTATTGCAGGCCAAGAGTTATTAGTATTGAACCACACTGTTTCTTCAGAATTCTCTGTGAATAAATTCAGAAAAAAGCCCCTAGCCAGCTTAATCAGCTCCTCCTCTCCAGAAATCCAATGCCCCATACCATCCTGAAGCTTAAGAATTTTATTCCTTTTCCTCCTGACTATGGTGCTAGTGTGATAAAATCTAGTATTTATGCCTCTATCTCTAATCCAATCCCCCCTAGACTTCTGGAACCAAATCTGTTCTTCCTGATCAAGAATAGCATACAATTCTCTCTTCAGCTCAGCTTCCAGATACTCAAGATGACGACTGTTAGCAGAGCACACCTGATTCTGAATACCCTCCATTCTGGCTATCACTCGGTTCTTTCTATGATGAGTGAAACCAAAGACATTTTTATTCCACTCCTTCACCAAAGGAACAAAGGATTCAAGATTATTCAACAAACCAGTCGAAGAATTCCAATTCTCCTTCAAAAAATATTTGAATCTGCTATCATGTTGCCAAGCAGCTAGAAATCTGAAAGGTCTTTCCCTCCAGTCACTATCCTCTTTAGCCAATCTAACCAAAACTGGGCAGTGATCAGAAAATAATCTAGGAAGAACAAGAATATCAGCATCCTCATAGGCAGCTCTCCACTCCTCATTACCAGCAGCCCTATCAAGCCTTTTGAAAACTCTGTCCAAATGCAAGAATTTTGGGCCTCTCCAAGTAAATCTGTTACCACCCCCTCCCAGGTCCATCACCCCACAAGCATTGAGAACATTAGCAAATCTGTTGCACCTATTCAAATCAACAGGCCCTCCTTCTTTTTTTTCTGAACTCATAGCTATTTCATTGAAATCACCAGTAAGGATCCAAGGATCATTCATAGTCCTCCCAATGTGTTTCAAGTCTTCCCAAAGGACCTGTCTAGAATCCTCCTGAGGACTGGCATAAACAGCCGTCCAAAAAAAACCCTTACTCTCAGGCAACTCCACCCAAACGTGCAAATACTGATCATGATTAGTAATGAGAGAGATCTTAACATCTCTATTATTCCACAAAATCCAGATGCCACCAGCAAAACCATGAGCATCTGCAATCAAATGATTAGAAAAACCTAATCTACTGATTATTTTAGTGGCTTTAGAACCACTCACCCTTGGCTCTAAAACAGCAGCCAACCCCACATCATACTTCCTACAAAATCTGCTAAAGGTACTCTTGAAATGCTTTTTAGCAGCACCTCTACTATTCCAGGAAAAAATATTCATCATGAAAATTGACCAGGATACAAGATTTCTAAGTTCTTGAAACTTAAATTATTATTCACAAAACCCGAATCCCTTAACAAAGCAATCTCCTCCTCACTAATTATCTCCTTATCAATTTGCATGGAAGACAAAGTAGGACACAACTTAGAAGAAACATAAGCCATACCTTCCTTAATTACTCCCAGATTATGAGCTTCTTTCATCTCATGATCCGGAGAAACAACAGCTTCCACTGACTCCCTCACAACTAACTTGTCTTCAGCTATATTCTGGCTCCTTGAATTATCCTTCTCCTTAGAACCTTCAGACACAACCATCAAATCACCCCACTTCATATTAACCTGATGATCCACAAGGACCTGATGCACTGGACCAGCACCCTCACAAATCACCTTGCCATTAGACTTGCTGCCAGAGGCTCCCTCAACAATAACAGAGCTAATAGTACCTTTGCCTTTAGATTTCTGGCTCTTCAACACAGGTTTCTTATTAGCTGGCAATGCAGGCTTGACCCCCGAGATCTTCTTCATTAGCTCACTAACAGCTGCTTTGAATTTCATCCCTACAACAGGGGATTGGGCTACCTTCTGAAAAATCACATTCTCCTTACTTCCTTCAACCAAGGGAATGGCATCACCTTGATTAATAGAAGAACTAACCACCTGGCCAGAGATCTCCACACTAGTACTAGGACCAGATACTTTCAAATTCTTCAAATTCGAAATATCTTCCCCAAATTTCCTTCCACTTGCAGCATCCTTCTTCTGAACTTGCTGCTGAGGTCTTCTCCTCCGCTGAACCACCATCCATGGGCCAACATCCTGATTGCAGGGTATATCCATAGGCTACACAGGGGGGGATCAGGCTTGGTCGAAGAGGTTTCCTTAGCATAATCTGGACAAGAGTCCGAATTATGTCCATATCTACCACATTTTATGCAAATAAAAAACAATCCCTCATACTCCACCCTCTTCCTACACCCATCAAGGATATAAGACCCCCTTAGAGGCTTAGCAAGGTCAACCTCAATACAAACTCTAGCAAAACGGGCCCTATCTCAAGTGGACGTGGTTCTATCAACTTTGAGCACTCTCCCAATAACATTCCCCAGCTGATTGAGTAAAGGAAACTCACAGTATTCTTGGGGAGCCCCTGGGAGCTGAACCCAAGTTGCAACCTTATGAATGTTGGCCTTGTCTGGATCAAAACACGGTTCCCATTTATGAATAGCCAGGTAATGACCAAGAATAATCCACGGTCCACCCATAATGGCTAAATTGAGATCATCAAGGCTATTAAATCTGACTGAGAAGAAGTCATTACCTAGATCAGCAACAGTAATACTCCCTGCTTTGGCCCACAACGATTCAAGTCTCTTCTTCATGAATCCCGCCCCTATTCTTTTGCCAAGCAATTTGACAATCAGAGCATTCTTCCAACGCTGCCTCATTCTTGCTCTAGTTGCAGCATTACTCTTGATTTCAACTGTACTATCTTCCTTGAAAATAGTCTGAAATTCCCATTCCGAAATCACCCCCAAACTTGGGTCCAGTGAT
>JAVKPL010004262.1:0-21409 GCA_032173675.1 Gastrolobium villosum
TTTGATTTTATGAATTTTTTCGACGGAAAATGGATTCCGTCGAAGATTTTTGACGGAAAATGAATTCCGTCGAAAACGGATGAATAAAATAAATGCAAAAGAAATAGATTTTGTGAAGTTTTTCGACGGAAAATGGATTCCGTAGAACATTTTTGACGGAAAATGGATTCCGTCGAAGATTTTTGACGGAAAATGAATTCCATCGAAATGGATGTATAAAATAAATGCAAAAGAAATTGATTTTGTGAAGTTTTTGGACGGAAAATGGATTCCGTCGAAGATTTTTGACGGAAAATGAATTCCGTCGTAAATGGATGAATAAAATAAATGCAAAAGAAATTGATTATGTGAAGTTTTTCGACGGAAAATGGATTCCGTCGAAGATTTTTAACGGAAAATGAATTCCGTCGAAAATGGATAAATAAAATAAATGCAAAAGAAATTGATTTTGTGAAGTTTTTCGACGGAAAATGGATTCCGTCGAAGATTTTGGACGGAAAATGAATTCCGTCGAAAATGGATGAATAAAATAAATGCAAAAGAAATTGATTTTACGAAGTTTTTCGATGAAAAATGGATTCCGTCGAAGATATTTAACGAAAAATGTATTCCGTCGAAAATGGATGAATAAAATAAATGCAAAAGAAATTGATTTTGTGAAGTTTTTCGACGGAAAAAGAATTTCGTCGAAAATGGATTAATAAAATAAATGCAAAAGAAATTGATTTTGTGAAGTTTTTAGACGGAAAATGGATTCCGTCGAAGATTTTTGATGGAAAATGAATTCCGTCGAAAATGGATGAAGGAAAATGAATTCCGTCGAAAATGGATGAATAGAATAAATGCAAAAGAAATTGATTTTGTGAATTTTTTCGACGGAAAATAGATGCCGTCGAAGATTTTTGAAGGAAAATGAATTACGTCGAAAATGGATGAATAAAATAAATGCAAAAGAAATTGATTTTGTGAATTTTTTAAATGGAAAATAGATTCCGTCGAAGATTTTTGACGGAAAATGAATTCCGTCGAAAATGGATGAATAAAATAAATGCAAAAGAAATTGATTTTGTGAATTTTTTAAACGGAAAATAGATTGCGTCGAAGATTTTGGACGGAAAAAGAATTCCGTCGAAAATGGATGAATAAAATAAATGCAAAAGAAATTGATTATGTGAAGTTTTTCGACGGAAAATGGATTCCGTCGAAGATTTTTGACGGAAAATGAATTCCGTCGAAAACGGATGAATAAGATAAATGCAAAAGAAATTGATTTTGTGAATTTTTTAAACGGAAAATAGATTCCGTCGAAGATTTTGGATGGAAAATGAATTCCGTCGAAAATGGATGAATAAAATAAATGCAAAAGAAATTGATTTTGTGAATTTTTTCGACGGAAAAAAGATGCCGTCGAAGATTTTTGAAGGAAAATGAATTACGTCGAAAACGGATGAATAAAATAAATGCAAAAGAAATTGATTTTGTGAAGTTTTTCGACGGAAAATGGATTCCGTCGATGATTTTTGACGGAAAATGAATTCCGTTGAAAATGGATGAATAAAATAAATGCAAAAGAAATAGATTTTGTGAATTTTTTAAACGGAAAATAGATTCCGTCGAAGATTTTGGACGGAAAAAGAATTCCGTCGAAAATGGATGAATAAAATAAATGCAAAAGAAATTGATTTTGTGAAGTTTTTCGACGGAAAATGGATTCCGTCGAAGATTTTTGACGGAAAATGAATTCCGTCGAAAATGGATGAATAAAATAAATGCAAAAGAAATTGATTTTGTGAAGTTTTTCGACGGAAAATGGATTCCGTCGAAGATTTTGGACGGAAAATGAATTCCGTCGAAAATGGATGAATAAAATAAATGCAAAAGAAATTGATTTTGTGAAGTTTTTCGACGGAAAATGGATTTCGTTCGAAGATTTTGGACGGAAAATGAATTCCGTCGAAAATGGATGAATAAAATAAATGCAAAAGAAATTCATTTTACGAAGTTTTTCGATGAAAAATGGATTCCGTCGAAGATTTTTAACGAAAAATGTATTCCGTCGAAAATGGATGAATAAAATAAATGCAAAAGAAATTGATTTTGTGAAGTTTTTCGACAGAAAAAGAATTTTGTCGAAAATGGATTAATAAAATAAATGCAAAAGAAATTGATTTTGTGAAGTTTTTAGACGGAAAATGGATTCCGTCGTTGATTTTTGTTGGAAAATGAATTCCGTCGAAAATGGATGAATAAAATAAATGCAAAAGAAATTGATTTTGTGAAGTTTTTCGACGGAAAATGGATTCCGTCGAAGATTTTTGACGGAAAATGAATTCCGTCGAAAATGGATGAATAAAATAAATGCAAAAGAAATTGATTTTGTGAATTTTATAAATGGAAAATAGATTCCGTCGAAGATTTTTGACGGAAAATGAATTCCGTCGAAAATGGATGAATAAAATAAATGCAAAAGAAATAGATTTTGTGAATTTTTTAAACGGAAAATAGATTCCGTCGAAGATTTTGGACGGAAAAAGAATTCCGTCGAAAATGGATGAATAAAATAAATGCAAAAGAAATTGATTTTATGAAGTTTTTTGATGGAAAATGGATTCCGTCGAAGATTTTTGACGAAAAATGTATTCCGTCGAAAACGGATGAATAAAATAAATCCAAAAGAAATTGATTTTGTGAACATTTTTGACGGAAAATGAATTCCCTCGAAAATGGATGAATAAAATAAATGCAAAAGAAATTGATTTTGTGAAGTTTTTCGACGGAAAATGGATTCCGTCGAAGATTTTTGACGGAAAATGAATTCCGTCGAAAATGGATGAATAAACTAAATGCAAAAGAAATCGATTTTGTGAATTTTTTAAACGGAAAATAGATTCCCTCGAAGATTTTTGACGGAAAATGAATTCCGTCGAAAATGGATGAATAAAATAAATGTAAAAGAAATTGATTTTGTGAATTTTTTAAACGGAAAATAGATTCCGTCGAAGATTTTGGATGGAAAATGAATTCCGTCGAAAATGGATGAATAAAATAAATGCAAAAGAAATTAATTTTATGAAGTTTTTCGACGGAAAATGGATTCCGTCGAGGATTTTTGACGGAAAATGAATTCCGTCGAAAACGGATGAATAAAATAAATGCAAAAGAAAAGATTTTGTGAAGTTTTTCGACGGAAAATGGATTCCGTAGAACATTTTTGACGGAAAATGGATTCCGTCGAAGATTTTTGACGGAAAATGAATTCCATCGAAAATGGATGAATAAAGTAAATGCAAAAGAAAATGATTTTGTAAAGTTTTTGGACGGAAAATGGATTCCGTCGAAGATTTTGGACGGAAAATGAATTCCGTCGTAAATGGATGAATAAAATAAATGCAAAAGAAATTGATTATGTGAAGTTTTTCGACGGAAAATCCAGATTCCGTCGAAGATTTTTAACGGAAAATGAATTCCGTCGAAAATGGATAAATAAAATAAATGCAAAAGAAATTGATTTTGTGAAGTTTTTCGACGGAAAATGGATTCCGTCGAAGATTTTGGACGGAAAATGAATTCCGTCGAAAATGGATGAATAAAATAAATGCAAAAGAAATTGATTTTACGAAGTTTTTCGATGAAAAATGGATTCCGTCGAAGATTTTTAACGAAAAATGTATTCCGTCGAAAATGGATGAATAAAATAAAGGCAAAAGAAATTGATATTGTGAAATTTTTTGATGGAAAACGGATTCCGTCGAAAATGGATTAATAAAATAAATGCAAAAGAAATTGATTTTGTGAAGTTTTTAGACGGAAAATGGATTCCGTCGAAGATTTTTGATGGAAAATGAATTCCGTTGAAAATGGATGAATAAAATAAATGCAAAAGAAATTGATTTTGTGAAGTTTTTCGACGGAAAATGGATTCCGTCGAAGATTTTTGAAGGAAAATGAATTCCGTCGAAAATGGATGAATAAAATAAATGCAAAAGAAATTGATTTTGTGAATTTTTTCAACGGAAATAGATGCCGTCGAAGATTTTTGAAGGAAAATGAATTTCGTCGAAAATGGATGAATAAAATAAATGCAAAAGAAATTGATTTTATGAAGTTTATCGACGAAAAATGGATTCCGTCGAATATTTTTGACGAAAAATGTATTCCGTCGAACACGGATTAATAAAATAAATGCAAAAGAAATTGATTTTGTGATGATTTTTGACGGAAAATGAATTCCGTCGAAAACGGATGAATAAAATAAATTCAAAAGAAATTGATTTTGTGAAGTTTTTCGACGGAAAATGGATTCCGACGTAGATTTTTGACGGAAAATGAATTCCGTCGAAAATGGATGAATAAAATAAATGCAAAAGAAATTGATTTTATGAAGTTTTTCGACAAAAAATGGATTCCGTCGAAAACGGATGACTAAAATAAATACAAAAGAAATTGATTTTGTGAAGTTTTTCGACGGATAAAGAATTTCGTCTAAAACCGATTAATAAAATAAATACAAAGGAAATTGATTTTGTAAGTTTTTCGATGAAAAATGGATTCCGTCGAAGATTTTTGACGGAAAATGTATTCCGTCGAAAATGGATGAATTAAATTAATGCAAAAGAAATTTATTTTGTGAAGTTTTTCGACGGAAATTAATTCCGTCGAAAATGGATGAATAAAATAAATGCAAAAGAAATTGATATTGTAAAATTTTTAGATGGAAAACGGATTCCGTCGAAAATGGATGAATAAAATAAATGCAAAAGAAATTGATTTTATGAAGTTTTTCGACGAATTTCGTCGACGATTTTTGACGGAAAATGAATTCCGTTGAAAATAGGTGATACAATAAATGCAAAAGAAATTTATTTTATGAAGTTTATCGACGAAAAATGGATTCCGTCAAAGATTTTTGACGAAAAATGTATTCCGTCGAAAACGGATGAATAAAAGAAATGCAAAAGAAATTGATTTAGTGTAGTTTTTCGTCGGAAAATGGATTCCGTAGAAGATTTTTGACGGAAAATGGATTCCGTCGAAGATTTTTGACGCAAAATGGATTCCGTCGAAAACGGATGACTAAAATAGATGCAAAAGAAATTGATTTTGTGAAGTTTTTTGCCGGAAAAAGAATTTCGTCGAAAACGGATAAATAAAATAAATGCAAAGGAAATTGATTTTATGAATTTTTTCGACGAAAAATGGATTCCGTCGAAGATTTTTGACGGAAAATGTATTCCGTCGAAAATGGATGAATTAAATTAATGCAAAAGAAAATTATTTTGTGAAGTTTTTCGACGGAAAATGAATTCCGTCGAAAATGGATAAATAAAATAAATGCAAAAGAAATTGATATTGTGAAATTTTTCGATGAAAAACGGATTCCGTCGAAAATGGATGAATAAAATAAATGCACAAGAAATTGATTTTATGAATTTTTTCGACGAAAAATGGATTCCGTTGAAGATTTTTGATGGAAAATGAATTCCGTTGAAAAGGGATGAATAAAATAAATGCAAAAGAAATTGATTTTTTTAATTTTTCGACGAAAAATGGATTCCGTTGAAGATTTTTGACGAAAAAATGTATTCCGTCGAAAACGGATGAATAAAATAAATGCAAAAGAAATTGATTTTGTGAAGTTTTGCGACGGAAAATGGATTCCGTAGAAGATTTTTGTCGGATGAATAAAATAAATGCAAAAGAAATTGATTTTGTGAAGTTTTTCGACGGAAAATGGATTACGTCGAAAACTGATGAATAAAATAAATGCTAAAGAAATTGATTTTGTGAAGTGTTTCGAAGGAAAATGGATTCTGTCGAAGATTTTTGACGAAAAATGAATTCCGTCGAAAATGGATGAATAGAATAAATGCAAAAGAAATTGATTTTGTGAAGTTTTTCGATGGAAAATGGATTCCGTCGATGATTTTTGACGGAAAATGGATTCCGTCGATGATTTTTGACGGAAAATGAATTCCGTCGAAAATGGATGAATAAAATAAATGAAAAAGAAATTGATTTTGTGAAGTTTTTTTGACGGAAAACGAATTCCGTCGAAAATGGATGAATAAAATAAATGCAAAAGAAATTGATTTTGTGAAGTTTTCGACGGAAAATGGATTCGGTCGAAGTTTATTGACGGAATATGTATTCCGTCGAAAACGTATGAATAAAATAAATGCAAAAGAAATTGATTTTGTGAAGTTTTTCCACGGAAAAAGAATTTCATTGATAACGGATTAATAAAATAAATGCAAAGAAATTGATTTTGTGAAGTTTTTCGACGGAAAACAAATTCCGTCGAAAACGGATGTATAAAATAAATACAAAAGAAATTGATTTTGTGAAGTTTTTGACGGAAAATGGATTCCGTAGAAGATTTTTGACAGAAAATGGATTCCGTCGAAGATTTTGGACCGAAAATGAATTCCATCGAAAACGGATGAATAAAATAAATGCAAAAAAAATTAATTTTGTGAAGCTTATCGACGGAAAATGGATTCCGTCGAACATTTTTGACGGAAAATGAATTCCGTCGAAAATGGATGAATAAAATAAATGCAAAAGAAATTGATTTTGTGAAGTGTTTTGACGGAAAACGAATTCCATCGAAAATGGATGAATAAAATAAATGCAAAAGAAATTGATTTTATGAAGTTTTTCGACGGAAAACAAATTACGTCGAAAAAGGATTAATAAAATAAATGCAAAAGAAATTGATTTTGTGACGTTTTTCGACGGAAAACGGATTCCATCGAAAATGGATGAATAAAATAAATGCAAAAGAAATTGATTCTGTGAAGTTTTCGATGAAAATGGATTTCGTCGAAGATTTTTTACGGAAAAAGAATTCCGTCGAAAACGGATGAATAAAATAAATGCAAAAGAAATTGATTTTGTGAAGTTTTTCGACGGAAAATGGATTTCGTCAAAGATTTTTGACGAAAAATGAATTCCGTCGAAAATGGAAGAATAAAACAAATGCAAAAGAAATTGATTTTGTGAAGTTTTTCGACGGAAAATGGATTCCGTCGAAGATTTTTGACGGAAAATGAATTCCGTCGAAAATGGATAAATAAAATAAATACAAAAGACATTAATTTTGTGAGTTTTTTTGACGGCAAATGAATTTCGTCGAAAATGGATGAATAAAATAAATGCAAAAGAAACGGATTTTGTGAAATTTTTGAAGGAAAATGGATTCCGTCGAAAATGGATGAATAAAATAATTGCAAAAGAAATTGATTTTATGAAGTTTTTCGACAAAAATGGTTTCCGTCGAAGATACGGAAAAATTCCGTCAAAAACGGATGAAATAAAATAAATGCAAAAGAAATTGATTTTGTGAAGTTTTCGATGCAAAAGAAAATGGATTTCGTCGAAGATTTTTTACGGAAAATGAATTCCGTCGAAAATGGATAAATAAAATAAATGCAAAAGAAATTGATTTTGTGAAGTTTTTCGACGGAAAATGGATTCCGTCAAAGATTTTTGACGGAAAATGAATTCCGTCGAAAATGGATGAATAAAACAAATGCAAAAGAAATTGATTTTGTGAAGTTTTTCGACGGAAAATGGATTCCGAATAAAATAAATGCGAAATGATTTTTTTTACGGAAAATGGATTCCGTCGAAAATGGATGAATAAAATAAATGCAAAAGAAAGTGATATGGTGAAAATGAAAATTTCGTCGAAAATGGATGAATAAAATAAATGCAAAAGAAACTGATTTTGTGAAGTTTTTTTGACGGAAAACGGATTCCGTCGAAAATGGATGAATAAAATAAATGCAAAAGAAATTGATTTTATGAAGTTTTTCGACGGAATACAAATTCCGTCAAAAACGGATTAATAAAATAAATGCAAAAGAAATTGATTTTGTGAAGTTTTTCGACGGAAAATGGATTTTGTCAAAGATTTTGGACGGAAAATGAATTCCGTCGAAAATGGATGATAAGATAAATGCAAAAGGAATTAATTTTGTGAAGTTTTTTTGACGGAAAACGGATTCCGTCGAAAATGGATGAATAAAATAAATGCAAAAGAAATTGATATTGTGAAATTTTATTATGGAAAACGGATTCCGTCGAAAATGGATGAATAAAATAAATGCAAAAGAAATTGATTTTATGATGTTTTTCTATGAAAAATGGATTCCGTCGAAGATTTTTGACGTAAAATGTATTCCGTCGAAAACAGATGATTAAAATAAATGCAAAAGAAATTGATTTTGTGAAGTTTTTCGACAGAAAATGGAAATCCGTCGAAGATTTTTGACGGAAAACGAATTCCGTCAAAAATGGATGAATAAAATAAATTGGAAAAGAAATTGATTTTGTCAAATTTTTCGACGGAAAATGGATTCCGTCGAAAATGGATGAAAAAAATAAATGCAAAGGAAATTGTTTTTCTGAAGTTTTTCGACGGAAAATGGATTCCGTCGAAGATTTTTGACGGAAAATGGATTCCATCGAATATTTTTGACGGAAAATGGATTCCGTCGAAGATTTTTGACGGAAAATGAATTCTGTCGAAAATGGATGATTAAAATAAATGCAAAATAAATTGATTTTGTGAAGTTTATCGACAATAAATGGATTCTGTCGATGATTTTTGACGGAAAATGAATTCCGCCGAAAATGGATGAATAAAATAAATGCAAAAGAAATTGATTTTGTGAAGTTTTTCGACGAAAAATGGATTCCGTCGAAGATTTTTGATGAAAAATGTATTCCGTCGAAAACGGATGAATAAAATAAATGCAAAAGAAATTGATTTTGTGAAGTTTTTCCACGGAAAAAGAATTTCATTGATAACGGATTAATAAAATAAATGCAAAGAAATTGATTTTGTGAAGTTTTTCGACGGAAAACAAATTCCGTCGAAAACGGATGTATAAAATAAATACAAAAGAAATTGATTTTGTGAAGTTTTTGACGGAAAATGGATTCCGTAGAAGATTTTTGACAGAAAATGGATTCCGTCGAAGATTTTGGACCGAAAATGAATTCCATCGAAAACGGATGAATAAAATAAATGCAAAAAAAATTAATTTTGTGAAGCTTATCGACGGAAAATGGATTCCGTCGAACATTTTTGATGGAAAATGAATTCCGTCGAAAATGGATGAATAAAATAAATGCAAAAGAAATTGATTTTGTGAAGTGTTTTGACGGAAAACGAATTCCATCGAAAATGGATGAATAAAATAAATGCAAAAGAAATTGATTTTATGAAGTTTTTCGACGGAAAACAAATTACGTCGAAAAAGGATTAATAAAATAAATGCAAAAGAAATTGATTTTGTGACGTTTTTCGACGGAAAACGGATTCCATCGAAAATGGATGAATAAAATAAATGCAAAAGAAATTGATTCTGTGAAGTTTTCGATGAAAATGGATTTCGTCGAAGATTTTTTACGGAAAAAGAATTCCGTCGAAAACGGATGAATAAAATAAATGCAAAAGAAATTGATTTTGTGAAGTTTTTCGACGGAAAATGGATTTCGTCAAAGATTTTTGACGAAAAATGAATTCCGTCGAAAATGGAAGAATAAAACAAATGCAAAAGAAATTGATTTTGTGAAGTTTTTCGACGGAAAATGGATTCCGTCGATGATTTTTTACGGAAAATGGATTCCGTCGATGATTTTTGACGGAAAATGAATTTCGTCGAAAATGGATGAATAAAATAAATGCAAAAGAAACTGATTTTGTGAAGTTTTTCGACGGAAAATGGATTCCGTCGAAAACTGATGAATAAAATAAATGCCAAAGAAATTGATTTTATGAAGTTTTTCGACGGAATACAAATTCCGTCAAAAACGGATTAATAAAATAAATGCAAAAGAAATTGTTTTTGTGAAGTTTTTCGACGGAAAATGGATTTTGTCGAAGATTTTGGACGGAAAATGAATTCCGTCGAAAATGGATGAATAAGATAAATGCAAAAGGAATTAATTTTGTGAAGTTTTTTTGACGGAAAACGGATTCCGTCGAAAATGGATGAATAAAATAAATGCAAAAGAAATTGATATTGTGAATAAAATAAATGCAAAAGAAATTGATTTTGTGAAATTTTATTATGGAAAACGGATTCCGTCGAAAATGGATGAATAAAATAAATGCAAAAGAAATTGATTTTATGATGTTTTTCGATGAAAAATGGATTCCGTCGAAGATTTTTGACGTAAAATGTATTCCGTCGAAAACAGATGAATAAAATAAATGCAAAAGAAATTGATTTTGTGAAGTTTTTCGACAGAAAATGGAAATCCGTCGAAGATTTTTGACGGAAAACGAATTCCGTCAAAAATGGATGAATAAAATAAATTGGAAAAGAAATTGATTTTGTCAAATTTTTCGACGGAAAATGGATTCCGTCGAAAATGGATGAAAAAAATAAATGCAAAGGAAATTGTTTTTCTGAAGTTTTTCGACGGAAAATGGATTCCGTCGAAGATTTTTGACGGAAAATGGATTCCATCGAAAAATTTTGACGGAAAATGGATTCCATCGAAGATTTTTGACTGAAAATGAATTCCGTCGAAAAAGGATTAATAAAATAAATGCAAAAGAAATTGATTTTGTGAAGTTTTTCGACGGAAAACGAATTCCGTCGAAAATGGATGAATAAAATAAATGCAAAAGAAATTGATTTTGTGAAGTTTTTAGACGAAAAATGGATTCCGTCGAAGATTTTTGATGAAAAATGTACTCCGTCGAAAACGGATGAATAAAATAAATGCAAAAGAAATTGATTTTGTGAAGTTTTTTGACGGAAAACAAATTCCGTCGAAAACGGATGAATAAAAGAAATGCAAAAGAAATTGATTTTGTGAAGTTTTTCGACGGAAAATAGATTCCGTAGAATATTTTTTACGGAAAATGGATTCCGTCGAAGATTTTTGAAGGAAAATGAATTACCTCGAAAATGGATGAATAAAATAAATGCAAAAGAAATTGATTTTGTGAAGTTTTTCGACGGAAAATGGATTCTGTCGAGGATTTTTGACGGAAAATAAATTCCGTCGAAAATGGATGAATAAAATAAATGCAAAAGAAATTGATTTTGTAAGTTTTTCGACGGAAAATGGATTCCGTTGAAAATGGATGAATAAAATAAATGCAAAAGAAGAAATTAATTTTGTCAAGTTTATTTGACGGAAAACGGATTCCGTTGAAAATGGATGAATAAAATAAATGCAAAAGAAAGTGATATTGTGAAATTTTTTGATGGAAAACGGATTCCGTCAAAAATGGATGAATAAAATAAATGCAAAAGAAATAGATTTTATGAAGTTTTTCGACGAAAAATGGATTCCGTCGAAGATTTTTGACGAAAAATGTATTCCGTCGAAAACGGATGAATAAAATAAATGCAAAAGAAATTGATTTTGTGAATTTTTTTGACGGAAAACAAATTCCGTCGAAAACGGATGAATAAAATAAATGCACAAGAAATTGATTTTAGGATGTTTTTCGACGGAAAATGGATTCCGAAGAAGTTTTTTACGGAAAATGGATTCCGTCGAATATTTTTGACAGAAAATGAATTCCATCGAAAACGGAAGAATAAAATAAATGCAAAAGAAATTGATTTTGTGAAGTTTTTCGACGGAAAATGGATTCCGTCAAAGATTTTTGACGGAAAATAAAATCCGTTGAAAACGGATGAATAAAATAAATGCAAAGGAAATTGATTTTGTAAGTTTTTTGACGGAAAATGGATTCCGTCGAAGATTTTTGACGGAAAATGTAATCCGTCGAAAATGGATGAATTAAATTAATGCAAAAGAAATTTATTTTGTGAACTTTTTCTACGGAAAATGAATTCCGTTGAAAATGGATGAATAAAATAAATGCAAAAGAAATTGATTTTGTGAAGTTTTTTGACGGAAAACGAATTCCATCGAAAATGAATGAATAAAATAAATGCAAAAAAATTGATTTTATGAAGTTTTTCGACGGAAATCAAATTTCGTCGAAAAAGGATTAATAAAATAAATGCAAAAGAAATTGATTTTGTGAAGTTTTTCGACGGAAAACGGATTCCGTCGAAAATGGATGAATAAAATAAATGCAAAAGAAATTGATTTTGTGAAGTTTTTCGACGGAAAAAGGATTCCGTCGAAGATTTTTGACGGAAAATGAATTCCGTCAAAAACGGATGAATAAAATAAATACAAAAGAAATTGATTTTGTGAAGTTTTTCGACGGAAAATGGATTCCGTCAAAAACTGATGAATAAGATAAATGCAAAAGAAATTGATTTTGAGAAGTTTTTCGACGGAAAATGGATTCCGTCGAAGATTTTTGACGAAAAATGAATTCCGTCGAAAGTGGATGAATAAAATGAATGCAAAAGAAATTGATTTTGTGAAGTTTTTCGACGGAAAATGGATTCCGTCGATGATTTTTGACGGAAAATAGATTCCGTCGATGATTTTTGACGCAAAATGCATTCCGTCGATGATTTTTGACGGAAAATGAATTCCGTCGAAAATGGATGAATAAAATAAATGCAAAAGAAATTGATTTTGTGAAGTTTTTCGACGGAAAAAGGATTCCGTCGAAGAGTTTTGACGGAAAATGAATTCCGTCAAAAACGGATGAATAAAATAAATGCAAAAGAAATTGATTTTGTGAAGTTTTTCGACGGAAAATGGATTCCGTCAAAAACTGATGAATAAGATAAATGCAAAATAAATTGATTTTGAGAAGTTTTTCGACGGAAAATGGATTCCGTCGAAGATTTTTGACGAAAAATGAATTCCGTCGAAAGTGGATGAATAAAATGAATGCAAAAGAAATTGATTTTGTGAAGTTTTTCGACGGAAAATGGATTCCGTCGATGATTTTTGACGGAAAATAGATTCCGTCGATGATTTTTGACGCAAAATGCATTCCGTCGATGATTTTTGACGGAAAATGAATTCCGTCGAAAATAGATGAATAAAATAAATGCAAAAGAAATTGATTTTGTGAAGTTTTTCGACGGAAAATGGATTCCGTTGAATGAATTCCGTCGAAAGTGGATGAATAAAATAAATGCCAAAGAAATTGATTTTGTGAAGTTTTTCGACGGAAAATGGATTCCGTCGAAAATGGATGAATAAAACAAATGCAAAAGAAATTGATTTTATGAAGTTTTTCGACGAAAAATGGATTCCGTCGAAGATTTTTGACGAAAAACGTATTCCGTCGAAAACGGATGACTAAAATAAATGCAAAAGAAATTGATTTTGTGAAGTTTTTCGACGGAAAAAGAATTTCGTCGAAAACGGATTAATAAAATAAAAGCAAAGGAAATGGATTTTGTGAGTTTTTCAACGCAAAATGGATTCCGTCGAAGATTTTTGACGGAAAATGTATTCCGTCGAAAATGGATGAATTAAATTAATGCAAAAGAAATTTATTTTGTGAAGTTTTTCGACGGAAAGTGAATTCCATCGAAAATGGATGAATAAATAAATGCAAAAGAAATTGATATTGTGAAATTTTTCGATGGAAAACGGATTCCGTCGAAAATGGATGAATAACATAAATGCAAAAGAAATTGATTTTGTGAAGTTTTTCGACGGAAAATGGATTCCGTCGAAGATTTTTGACGGATAATGAATTCCGTTGAAAATGGATGAATAAAATAAATGCAAAAGAAATTGATTTTATTAATTTTTCGACGAAAATTGGATTCCGTTGAAGATTTTTGACGCAAAATGTATTCCGTCGAAAACGGATGAATAAAATAAAAGCAAAAGAAATTGATTTTGTGATGTTTTTCGACGGAAAATGGATTCCGTAGAAGATTTTTGACGGAAAATGGATTCCGTCGAAGATTTTTGACGGCAAATGAATTCCATCGAAAACGGATGAATAAAATAAATGCAAAAGAAATTGATTTTGTGAAGTTTTTCGACGGAAAATGGATTCCGTCGAAGATTTTTTGACGGAAAATGAATTCCGTCGAAAATGGATGAATAAAATAAATGCAAAAGAAATTGATTTTGTGAAGTTTTTCGACGGAAAATGGATTCCGTCGAAGATTTTTGACGGAAAATGAATTCCGTCGAAAATGGATAAATAAAATAAATGCAAAAGAAATTGATTTTGGGAAGTTATTCGACGGAAAATAGATTCCGTCGAAGATTTTTGACGGAAAATGAATTCCGTCGAAAATGGATGAATAAAATAAATGCAAAAGAAATTGGTTTTGTGAAGTTTTTCGACGGAAAATGAATTCCGTCGAACATGGATTAATAAAATAAATGTAAAAGAAACTAATTTTTTGATGTTTTTCGACGGAAAATGGATTCCGAAGAAGATTTTTGATGGAAAATGGATTCCGTCGAAGATTTTTGATGGAAAATGGATTCCGTCGAAGATTTTTGACGGAAAATGAATTCCGTCGAAAACGGATGAATAAAATAAATGCAAAAGAAATTGATTTTGGGAAGTTTTTCGATGGAAAATGGATTCTGTCGAAGTTTTTTGACGGAAAATGAATTGCATCGAAAATGGATGAACAAAATAAATGCAAAAGAAATTAATTTTGTGAATTTTTTCGACGGAAAATGGATTCGGTCGAAGATTTTTGACGGAAAATGAATTCCGTCGAAAATGGATGAATAAAATAAATGCAAAGGAAATTGATTTTGTGAAGTTTTTCGACGGAAAATGGATTCCGTAAAAGATTTTTGACTGAAAATGGATTCCGTCGAAGATTTTTGACGGAAAATGAATTCCATCGAAAACGGATGAATACAACAAATGCAAAAGAAATTGATTTTGTGAAGTTTTTAGATAGAAAATGGAAATCCGTCGAAGATTTTTGAAGGAAAATGTATTCCGTCGAAAATGGATGAATAAAATTAATACAAAAGAAATTTATTTTGTGAAGTTTTTCGAAGGAAAACGAATTCCGTCGAAAATGGATGAATAAAATAAATGCAAAAGAAATTGATTTTGTGTTGATTTTTGAGGGAAAACGAATTCCGTCGAAAACGGATGAATAAAATAAATTGGAAAACAATTTGATTTTGTAAAGTTTTTCGAAGGAAAATGGATTCCGTCGAAAATGGATGAATAAAATAAATGTAAAAGAAATTGATTTTATGAATTTTTTCGACGAAAAATGCATTCTGTCGAAGATTTTTGACGGAAAACTAATTACGTTGAAAATGGATGAATAAAATAAATGCAAAAGAAAAGAATTTCGTGAAGTTTTTTTTGACGGAAAACGTATTCTGTCGATAACGGATGAAAAAATAAATGCAAAAGAAATTGATTTTGTGAAGTTTTTCAACGGAAAATGGATTCCGTAAAAGATTTTTGAGGGAAAATAGATTCCGTTGAAGATTTTTGACGGAAAATGAATTCCATCGAAACCGGATGAATAAAAAAAATGCAAAAGAAATTGATCATGTGAAGTTTTTTTGACGGAAAATGGATTCCGTCGAAGATTTTTCACGGAAAATGAATTCCGGCTAAAATGGATGAATAAAATAAATGCAAAAGAAATTCGACGGAAAATTTTGTGAAGATTTTTGGCGGAAAATGAATTCCGTCGAAATTGGAAGAATAAAATAAATGCAAAAGAAATTGTTTTTGTGAAGTTTTTCGATGGAAATAGGATTCCGTCGAAGATTTTTGACGCAAAATGAATTCCATCGAAAATGGATGAATAAAATAAAGGCAAAAGAAATTGATTTTGTGAAGTTTTTCGACGGAAAACAAATTCCGTCGAAAACCGATGAATAAAAATGCAAAAGAAATTGATTTTGTGAAGTTTTTCGATGGAAAATGGATTAGTAAAATATTTTTGACGGAAAATGGTTTCCGTCGAACATTTTGATGGAAAATGAATTCCATAAAAAGCGGATGAACAAAATAAATGCAAAAGAAATTGGTTTTGTGATGATTTTCGACGGAAAAAGGATTTCGTCGAAGATTTTTGACAGAAAATGAATTCCGTCGAAAATGGATGAATAAAATAAATGCAAAAGAAGTTGATTTTGTGAAGATTTTCGACGGAAAATGGATTCCGTCGAAGAATTTTGACGGAAAATGGATTCCGACGAATCTTTTTGACGGAAAATGGATTTCGTCGAAGATTTTTGACGGAAAATGAATTCCATCGAAAACGGATGAAAAAAATAAATGCAAAAGTGTAACGCCCTCCCTTGTATGCATCCAAGAGAGTCGTTTGCTAAGCGGAATTAGAGTCGTTAACGTCACATGAGCTAATAAAGCAGTATACAAATCCGTATAAAATTTTTCAACACTTAAATTCCTTTCATAAAGGTTTTCCAAAATAGTCATTGTTCACAAAAGTTCCAACTAACATAAAGATGATAAGGACTACAGCCATCCAAAAGTATCAAAATATTAATCATTACAGTTATCCAGTTTAAACAAACAGCAACAATGATAATCCACGCATCAGCAATCAACAGCCAACATCATGTCTTCAAGTGCTTTTATGTCCTCCTGCCATTTAGGAAAATAGCAGCCCCGAAGGGGTGAGAATAATCCCAGTAGTGTGGCAATAAAACCAGTAATATAACAATATTAACTAGGCACAAAATTAGAAACAGTCACTTCAACATATCCTTGTTCCTTTTCCTTTTTATCATATTCATATATTGCGTATATAACGCCTTTCCTTTGCGCTTTTAGCACCGTCGTGCGCGCACTTCCCAGTGGAATCAAATATACCCTTGGCACCTGAGCTCCATGTGGATTCCATCTGAGGGCCTATGCGGACTGATGCCAAGTGTCCCATACCCCGGTACCTTGGGGATGCCTATATGATGCTTGCTCAATCACATGGTCCTGTACATAACTATTCTAAAACAAGGCCTATATGATCATGATATATGCATGTCATGCTATGCTTTCACACACAAAGCGTAAAAATGCGGTATGAATGTAAGGTGCATGCATATATAACTTTCATATGCGTTATGCTGCCACATAACGTCTTTACCTCATAGTCATATAGCCTTCACGGCACATTTTTTGGCAGTTTCCTTTCATTATAATGGAACACAATATTTTTACGGCATATGGAGCATCATGTTACAATTCTATACCAGTAGTCAATAGTTACATTAGGCATCATCGCCTGACACTTACCTTAGCTTTCCTTAAATATTACCAACGGCAGCGAAATATTCTCACTTCTTAAGCGCACCTAAATCAATTAAAACTAATCATTTACAGTGGCTATTTACAGCAGAACAGAAAGCATACAGCAGTGGCTTACAGCAGCCAAAACAGTGGACATACAGCAGCAAAACAGTGAGCATACAGCAGCAAAACAGTGAGCATACAGCAGTGTTTACAGCAGCCAAAACAGTGGACATACAGCAGCAAAACAGTGAGCATACAGCAGGAAAACAGTGAGCATACAGCAGCAAAACAGTGAGGTGGAAGTGAGGAGGAAAGCTTACTCTTTGCTTGGGGCAAGGCTACGGTTTAGGGAGGTGAGGGAAGGTAAGTGATCAATGTTTTTTTTTCTTCTCCAAGAGACTTGTTGGTTCGGTTATGGAAGAGAGGGTGAGGGAGAAACTTGGCTGCATAAACACATGAAGCCAACTCCCTCTCCATGCGCACATATATAGGGAAGGTGAGGGAAAAATGCTATGATTAACTATCATGAAGTATTCAGATTTCAAAGAGATGATGGGGCTGCATAAAAGGCTGAAACAAGCAAGGTTTTGGCTTCTAAATTACTCTACTTACATGCAAAGGGTGAGGGGATTTGTTCAGATTTAAGGGCTGTCCAAAGTCAGAATATTTCTCTGCCCAACAGCCATGGTTTGCGCACAAAGAGGTGTGGAAAGGGAGTGTCATGAGCACATGAGGGAGCTTAGCTAAGTCAACAAGGAAACTAACCATGTGGCAGCCCAAAAATCTGCACTTGTGCAGTCCTTGGTGCGCAAACTAAGAGAGGAAAAGAGGTTCATCATGGGTGCAGATTCATGACAGTCCAAACACTCATATAGGAGCTGTCCTTGTGCAGAAAATTTCTGCATAAAAAGCCAACCCATGCGCACAATGATGAGGGGTGAGGGAGGTTCACTAAGTCCACAAGCTAGAGGGCTTTGTGGCAGCCAAGGATTCAGATTTATGGAGCTGCCCTCTGCACAAAAATGATGGGAATGCAGTCTCATGATGCATGTGGAAGGAGGAAGAGATTTGACTCATGAAGGGCTGCAAAAGCTTACCAAAAATCTGCACAATGCAGTCTCATGATGGGGAGTGAAAGTGGTTATCCAAGTCAACAAGTTATGCAGTCTTGTGTCATAAAAAAAATCTGCATTCAGCCCCTCCCATGTGCGCCCAAAAATGGAGATTTATGCAGCCTAAGATCATGCTAAAATGCACATGTGTCTACCATGCAATGAGGCTTAAATCAAATTATGCATAATCAAGGTGAGGTGGCGGTTTAACAAGGCAAAATGGCAGATTATAAAGGTCCTAATTACTCTCACTTGTGCGCAAAAGTGAGAGGGAAAAATACCTTTGCCATGTGAGTGTTACTTGATACACAAGGCACCTAAGTTGGGCAAGGCTTAGGGAAGATAAGGGTGGACACAACCTTGGGCTGAATTGGCTTGATCCAAGAGCCATACTTGGGCCATTGGCCACACACACAAAAGGATCCATTCACACAAGTCCAAAAGCAACAAGTCCACACACACACACTAGCCCACATCCAAACATACTCACATTGCTCACATGATTTTAATAAATTCATATGCCTACATATACACCCTCCTAGGATTAAATTTAATTAATTACCTTAGTCTTATCCAAGGAATAAAAATCAAACAATTCACAAGCCATAACACATAACACATAAACCATACATCCGAATTCTACACATGTACATATAGCATATAGTACTTAGGTATTCTACTAATTATGCGGGATGTTACACTCTCCCCACCAAATAGGAATTTTGTCCGCAAAATTAAACTTACTTAAGAGCTAAACAGTTCTGGATAGCGTTTCTGAACGTCGTCCTCGCGTTCCCAAGTGGCTTCAGCTGCCGATCTGTTGTTCCACAATACTTTCACCAACGGAATCTCTTTAGAACGGAGTCGCTTGACGGATCTTTCAAGAATTTGGAACGGTTGTACTTGATAAGTCAGATTTTCCTTGAGTTCCACTTCTTCCGGCTGTAATACGTGAGATGGATCAAAGAGATACCTCCGTAGCTGCGACACATGAAATACATTGTGAATTCCTGACAGATTGGGTGGTAAAGCCAACCGGTATGCAGACTCTCCAATCCGGTCCATAATCAGATACGGTCCTAAGTACCGTGGACTTAACTTCTTAACTCCCATTCTCCTTCCGAGTCCCGATGTAGGAGTGATTCTTAAGAACACATGGTCTCCGACTTCGAAAGATAGAGGCTTATGACGCTTGTCGTAGTAACTCTTCTGTCTGGCCCGAGCCCTCTGCATATTCTCCCGAATCTTCTTTACTTGCTCGGATGTTTCTTGGATTAGATCAGGTCCTAACATACTTCGCTCACCCACTTCAGTCCAACATAAAGGGGATCTGCATCTTCTCCCATACAAAGCTTCATACGGTGCCATTTGAATGCTGGAGTGGTAACTGTTGTTGTAAGCGAACTCGATCAACGAAAGATAACTATCCCAGCTGCCTCCTAACTCCAAAACACAAGCTCGCAACATGTCCTCTAAGGCTTGAATGGTGCGTTCCGTCTGTCCATCGGTCTGCGGATGATAAGCAGTACTCAACCTCAGTTGGGTCCCTAATGCTCTTTGAAAGGATTCCCAAAACTTAGATGTAAACTTGGGATCACGATCACTGACAATACTTGTAGGAACTCCGTGCAGCTTCACAATCTCCTGCAGATAGATTCTAGCAAGCCTTTCTGTATCATAAGTGGTTCTAACACGCAAGAAATGAGCTGACTTCGTTAAACGATCGACAATCACCCAGATAGAGTCATATCCTTCTCGCGTCCGAGGAAGTCCAACTACGAAATCCATCGAAATACTGTCCCATTTCCATTCGGGGATCTCCAAAGGTTGAAGGAGTCCCGACGGTTTCTGATGTTCATACTTCACCTTCTGACAAGTTAAGCATCGAGATACATACTCCGCAATATCACGCTTCATACCCGGCCACCAAAACGAGGTCTTCAAATCGTGGTACATCTTCGTGGATCCAGGATGAACTGCGTACTTTCCCTTATGAGCCTCCTGTAAAACTTCTTGCTTCAATACTTCATTCGGCACAACCAGCCGTCCTTGAAATCTCCAAACATCAAACTCATCCTTTACAACATCTTGGTTACCAACCAAATCACGGACTAACTCTTCATCCTTCTGAGCCTCCTTAATTCTACCGATCAGTTCATTCTCCACCTTAATATTTCCCAATCTTATGCTACTTCCTCTCTCGTCTACCGATAAGTTCAAGTCTCGAAAGGCCTCGAACAACTTCAATTCTTCCATCATCAGGGTTGCAGTGTGCAGAGTCTTCCTGCTCAGGGCGTCAGCTACCACGTTCGCCTTTCCGGGGTGGTATTTCAGTTCAAAATCATAGTCCTTCAGAAATTCCATCCACCGACGTTGCCGCATATTCAGCTCCTTCTGGTCGAACAGGTACTTTAAACTCTTATGATCGCTGAACACGTCAAACTGCGAACCATACAAGTGATGCCTCCAGATTTTAAGTGCGAACACTATAGCTGCTAACTCCAAGTCGTGCGTAGGATAATTTTCTTCGTGAGGCTTCAGTTGTCGAGATGCATAAGCTACCGCCATACGATCCTGCATCAACACGCATCCAAGTCCTTTCAGCGACGCATCGCAGTAAACTTCGAACTTTCGAGTAGGATCCGGAATCGTGAGTACGGGAGCACTCGTCAATCTGCTCTTTAGCTCCAGGAAACATTCTTCACAGGCTTCAGTCCACTCAAAAGGCTTGTCCTTCCGAGTGAGACGGGTGAGAGGTTGCACAATCTGAGAAAAATTCTGGATGAACCTTCGATAGTATCCAGCCAGACCTAAGAAACTTCTTACTTCAGTAACCGTCTTGGGTCGTTCCCAATTCATGACAGCTTCGACTTTGCTGGGGTCCACCGCGATACCTTCGGATGAGATGACATGGCCCAGAAACTGGACCTCTTTAAGCCAAAACTCGCACTTTGACCATTTTGCGTACAACTGCTTCTCCTTCAAGACTTGCAAGACAATCCTCAGATGTTCCGCGTGCAGCTCTTCATTAGCCGAGTAAATCAGAATATCGTCGATAAACACAATAACGAACTGATCAAGAAACGGGCGGAAGATGCGGTTCATGTAGTCCATGAATACCGCTGGAGCATTCGTAAGTCCGAATGGGATCACCTGATATTCATAG